>OZ012736.1:275164196-275190167 GCA_963859935.3 Lathyrus sativus
TCCAACATTATGAAATGGTGGGTGCAAAGCCCACACAACACATCCATTTGAAGAAAATATTTAAAAAAATGAATAATATAAAACACAGTGAAAAATCAGATTGGACTCCCCCCCCCCTCGCGTGAGCTCTCCTTCATCCCTCGCTCTCCCACTCGTGTTCTCTACTTCTTTTTCATCCTTTCGCTCATAACCGTTTCGAGTTTGTCTCAATCCCATTAATCTCTTTACTTGTGTTGTTGCGGTTTAGCAGTTATGAAGAGGGTTGAATTTCGAAAATGGGTTAAGGATTTGTTGGTAAGGATCTAAGTTGGTTTTGAGGTTTGGGAGAAGAAGAGATATTGGTTTTGTTCTGGGTTACGGTGAGTTTCGAGGGTGAGTCGGAGGTTTATGATGGACGAAGGTGCCGCGATGGTGAATGGGTTTTGGAGCTGTGGATTTGAAGATTTTGGAAGTTGTTTGTTTGGATTTCTGTTAAGGAGGTGAGAGTTTGTTGTTTAAGTTTGATGATGGAAGTGATTTTGTTGAGGCTGAAGGTTTGAAAATGGGTTTTCTGAAGATGGTGTTGGTCCTAGCGAAATGGGTTTTGGATGTAGAACATGGTTTGAAGAGAATCTGGAGGTGAGGTTTGAAGATTTGTGTAGGTTGTGTTTGGTTGAGTTTGTGAGAAAATAAAGGTCAATGGTGGTATTATGAGAATGGAGGTTTTACGGGTTTTGAATTTTGGTTTAGGAGTGAGTTTTGGAGTTGTTGGAATCTGTCGCTACTGCGAAAAAAGGTGTCCGTAATGACAGAAGAATCGCCACCGTTCGTTATTTATCCCAACAAGAGGGAAAGGAAACGAGCAGAGAAAACTTGACGAAAAGGGATAAGATCGGTCATCGCAACCAAATCTCGGGTTTGGGAGTCGGTTACGCAAGGGAAAGGTATTAGCACCCCTCACGTCCGTCGTACTCGACGGGATCCATGCTTAGTTTTCTATCTAAAAGGGTGATTGAAACTATCTAACTAAATGCCTGGGACAAAAGAAAATAAAAGTGACTCGACAGAGCATCGCTGCTCTGGGCCTACGTATTCCCGTCTGGTACGAGAAATCAGAGTCAACGTAGTTCAGCTAACTATGGAGGATGATGGAAAGGTTGCTCGCCAAAACATCACATCTTGTGCCTACGTACTCTCAACAGGTATGAGAGATCAGAGAAAACGCAGTTCAGGCAAATAAAAACACCGGTTTGTTCAACTATTTTTTACCCGAGTAGGGTTAACAAATAGTTCCAGCAGTTAGGTGTATGCAGCTCGACCATTGGAGACTTAAGCGTTACCATTTACAATAGAACTAAGAGTTAACAACACTCTTTTATCTGAAAAGATTTTCCTGATTAACTGAGCCCCAAAGGCAAAAGGAAGTTTGACTGTTTGTTTTTGTCTTTTATTAGAGAAGTGTTTTGAATGAATGCTTATAATGTATGTTGTACTAAAGTCTAAAACCTAGGAGTGAATGCGTCGCATATCGTCCTAAGGACGTATACTAAACACTCTAAGCAATTAAGAGGTAACCCCCCAATCACTATTTCCCCAGTACAAGGCTCATGACACAACATCCATTATCTTTATTAAGTATGTTAGAATTGTGTGAAGATGAGAAGAGAGCAAGGACTCTAAAGGGGACTAAATCAAAACCCTAAAGTTATCATGCATCATGGTCCTAAAGTTGAGTTTAGAAGGGAAACTATCCTATTTGTCATCATGCAAAGGATAAGAACCTAATGTCTATCATCATTATCCTTCAACAAGGAAGTGAGAATTCCTAAGGGAACATGGCAATGGAAAGTAAAGCAACAACATACAATACTTGAATTGAAATGTGAATGTGAATGAATGCACATGCAATGAAACATTACAAGCAAATAGAGGACACCTCAACCTTTATATGCAAACAAGAGCAAAAGGAGAAAACACACAAGCAAAGGGAGGCAACCTCAACCTTTAATGCAAACAAGCAAACATAACAAAGAAAACAACATCCAAGCAAAGGGAGGCAACCTCAACCTTTAGATGCAAGTAGAAAGTGAAAATATAAAGCTATCATATGCCTATCTCTATCCTAATGCACAACATCACACAACATGTATGATAAATAAGCGAATGATGATGGGAAGCAAAGTGAGAACCTAAGGAACCCACAATGACACTCAACCAAATTCATCATACATAAGTAGTCCTCAAAGGTTCTACCACTTATAAAATGCCCTTGGTTCTTCCTAAGGAGGAACAAGGCTCTCACAAGTGGGATCCTTAGGTCATATTACAAGGAGGAATGGAGGAGGAATACACATAACATGATTAAGAGGGAGTGCATAAGACATGGCAAGAGGATCATGCAAAAGGTAGGAGTTATTCATCATATACACATGAAAAGAAAACCCTAAAAAGAGATCCTAAAGGATGCCTAAACTAAACAAGTTATGAACATGATCAAGGCCTAAAATTAAACATACAAGTGCATTAATATGTATACAATATGAATATGCAAGGATTGGATGCTCAAACAATGCACAAAATTCAATTAAGAAGCAAACTAGCGCAAGTGTAGAGGTGAAAGTCATACAAGGGTGATCTAAAGTGTAAAATACACTAAAAATAGTAAACTAACCCTAAAAATTCTAAATAAAATCCTATGATACTACTCTGGTGTTAGAAACCAGGGGTCAAAGTTTTAGGGAAAAATTCTAAACCTAACTAGGCAAACAGAGGGGAAAGTTCTAGGGTTGTCCTAAGAACTAGGCAAGAGGGAAGGTCCTAAAGATCCAACCATAAACCTAATCAAATGGTGATAAAAATCAGAGATAAAAATATCATAAAATCAAATTGGATGTCAATAATCTGTACAAGAAAAATCAAGAATTTATGTGAACAGTTCATCAAGAAATAAAATTCTAAACAAGTGTTGTGCAATATTTTATTCACAAAGAACACCTAAAAAAGAAAGTTCAAGATTAATTGGAAAAATGAATTAAAAAAATTATTCCAAAAATATGTAAAATCAATTCACATGTTAAAGTATGCAAAAGTATTTTTCTATGATTTATAGAGTCATCAAAATATTTTTCATGAATTTAATTGAAACATATATGAAAATAGGAAATAAAAGAAAAAGAAATTAAAATGGATAAAAGTTTGGTGCAAATAGCAGTCCAGTCACGTGCAATGTATGGGCTTGCTCAGTTAGGGGGTGCAAAAAGAAATATGAGCCCAAGTCCAAATTAGAATTCCACTTATTGATGCGCACCGTTTCACTTAGGGATAGTCAACTACGTTGAAATGAAATCGTGCTCGTCCTATTTGAATACAGTCAATAGATCCAAGGACTATTATGATGACACACATGCACTGGGATTTTAACACAATCAGAGGGGAAATCTTGGCCATAGGATGGAGTCTGAGTCAAAGGATCCTAGGGTTCTAATCATGCCACGCATACGCCTGAGGTTTAAACATGAAAGGGAGGGAGAACACACAGACGCCGGAGCACGGCGGCTCCGGTCGTCTTCTCCGGGATGAAGGCATTGTAGCAGTTCCAAAATTTTCACCAAACTAACATTTTCGTGCATCAATCTGCTCGTCTTGTTGCATACATCAAGAATCCATGATTAACTTTCACTAAAGGTCTCTATCTAAGCCTAACCGCAAGCATCTATGAACAAGGTGTCATCAAGAATCAACACAAACAACCACCAAACTAATCCTAAATCCATCTATGAAGCCTAAGGAGCAAGAATATATGAACATGGTGTGCAATTATGGCCTATACAAAGAGCTATGTTGATAAATGATTTACCTAACGGAATAGCTCCGCTGGACCTTCAATGGTTGATGATTCTTGATGAAAAACGCCCAGAAACGATCCTTGATCTTCAATGGAAGTGTTGTAATGCTTGATTGTGCTTGAAGCTGCTTTAATCACCAAATACGATTTTCACTCTTCTCCCACTTTTTATAACTGAATTATTGATGAAAAATGCTCAAAAACCTCTTTTGAGAGCTTGTACATGATCCTCAGAATATATGTGATGGATCCTGATAAGAATAAGGCACAATTACAGCCCAATTTGATCCATTGAAAATCCAAAATTCCTTGATTTTGCAAGCTTCAAATTCGTGAAAACAGAGCTGAAAATGGCTTGGTTTTGATCCCATTGAGTTGCTTATGATGTAAGGAATCTAATGGACCAGATTACTCCCTTGTTTTAATCTCAATGGTGTGATTTGATCATGTACCTTCATGGTGAAGTAAGCTTTAAAATGGCATGGTTTTGGACCTCAAATGTGAATTCTGATTTTTCCCTTGTGTTTAGAATGACTTTGGCACTCAAAAAATGCATAAATATGCCATTATGTGGTTCAACATGACTTTGATCCAATTTAGGCCTTTTCAAGTGTTCTTTCATGGAATTTTCTTCACCAATTCTCACTTACAAGCCCATACAATGATACCTTGATGTTTGACAGTGCAAATGACCCCATTTAGAGCAAGTTTGATGTTGGAAAGATTTTCATTTGAGATGTGCAAAGTGGTGAAATGGACCTATAATAAAAATGACCTATAATCTTACTTTCCCAAAATGCCCCTGCCTTGCAAGCTTCATATATTGAGCTCCACAAATTAGATGAACGACTTCTAGTACTTTTTGGAAATCTAAGATCATAAGGAAGAACTTTCATGTTTGGGTCAAGTTTAGGAGAAACATCCTTCTAAGTCAAAAATGTCTTTGAAGTTGGTTGACTTTTATTGACCAAAATCACGTTCATCTGATGTCCTATAACTTGTCTGCTTCATAACTTAAGTTCTAAAAATCAGATAAATGACTTCTAGTACTCAACAGAAATCTAAGAACATGCTCTGCAAGTTTTATGTTGGTGTCAAGATGAGATGAAACTTCTATCTTGAGATAAGTGGTCTTGAAGTTAGGCACTAAATAGGGGATTTTACACTGACAAGCTTAGAAACCCTAGCTTAGCAACTTCTCACACTCTTGATTCTTGATAAATTGATCTTGAAATGATATATGAAATGTCCCAACACAACATTCCATGATCACAAAGACTTATAATTGAGTCTTGATCTCCTTTAATTGCATAGTTGACTCAGGGTTGACCAGATGAAAACCCTAACTGCACCACCTTTGACTGTGGCTTCTTGCACTTGGTAAAATGACATGAATAAGCTCCATAATGACCTTCAAGACATCCAATGAGCTTATATAAAGTTCTTCTTTCATAACCATGGACTCATAATCATCTGATAACCTTCAATTGACCCCTAAGACAGGAGGTGAACCATATTCATTCCTCTGCACTTTCTTTGAACTTTGACTTTATTATGATGATGATAAGCACTTGAATAGCTTGGATAAGACCTCTTGATTAGGCTTGGCACCTTTGGAAATCTCCTCTGGCTAGGCACACCTCCCTCAGTCTCCTGTATATGAACAATGATATGCAAATGCTAATGTTATATGAAATGCAATGAAACATAAGCTAGGTAAAGAAAAGGTTGGGCAAATTTTGGGGTGCAACAGAATGTGAAGAAGAATGGTTGCATGGGATTTTCGAAGGTTTGTTGAGTGGATGGTAATAGAAGACGGTGGAGTTTCGACAAATGGAGGTGGTGAGGAACGATTATGGTGTTTTTGTTTGAAGGCGAGATGATGATGAATGAAGAAGAGGGTAAGTTGAAAATGATGATGAAGGGCGAGAAAGATGATGAACAGGAGAAAAGGGAGACAGATTAGGGTTGCCCAAGGTGGAAGAAAATCCACAGTAACCATATATAGTATAAAATTGACATGTGGCATGGCTGTTAATGTTTGATGACTTCGATTAATGTTGATTAATGATGCTTCTAGTATATTCATGAAAACTAAACTTTATCCTAGTTTTAATTAATACAACCTAATTAATTTTAATGAATAATAATATTCTAAACTAACTAACCTAAACTAAACAAAGCTCTAAATCTAGTTAACTAATAACTAATTAAAATCTATTTCTAAAACTATATCTAAAAACAATCTAATTAAAATCTGAATTCTAATATTCTAAACAATATTTACAAAAATCTATATTCTAAAAACTCTATTTAATTCAAAATGCTATAGAAATTTAAATTTAAATTTCTAAAAAGAAGAGTTATTCTATTCTAAATTCTAAAAAATTATTGAAATAATAATAAAATTTATTTCTTAATTGTAATAAAATTAAAAATCTATTTAAAATTCTAAAACTATTTCTAAACTAATAATCTAATTCCTAATTTAATAATTCTATAAAAACATAATAGTATAAAACTATAAAAAGAAATTAAAGCAAAAATAGGAATAAAAAAAATCACAAAATGCCATGGAAAAAGAAACGGAAAAACGGGCGAACACCGGAATGCACCAAAATAATCAGCACGGACTGAATCACCAAGAAGAGAGCAACTTTCGCTCGATTTTGACATGGAACTTCTCATTTGAATTGGTTTGAATCGCCTGAAATGCGAGCAAAGCGGCTAAAATCCTGATAAATTCAATCTGGCTGATAACACTGGCAGTATGCGAGAAATGATCTACCTAAATGATATGCAAATGAAAACGAAGCAACAACCAGTCAAAGTTAGAAACCTGGTGGGCAAATTTTAGGGTGCAACAGTTGCCCCTATTCAAACAGTTTGGACCTGAAGGAATGAAAAGAAACCGCTTTCAGACATTCATGGTAGAAGGTGATTGAATACAAAAGAACCCGGAAATTTGCAGTCTGTCAGAATGTATGCAATTGGAGCTCGGTCATACGTCATCGGAAAGAACATCCTATCCAAAGATCATATTGTCTAATGATAGACGGGAAGCAAACCATATCCAAAACTCACATCGTCTAATGCTAGACGGGAAGAAGACAAAATCCAAAATATCACATCGTCTAATGCTAGACGGAAAGAAAACCATATCTGAAACTCACACCGTCTAAGGATAGACAGAGAGAAAACAATATCCAAGATCACATTGTCTAATGCTAGACGGGAAGAAAACCATATCCAAAACTCGCATCGTCTAATGCTAGACAGAGAGAAAACCATATTTAAAACTCGCATCATCTAAGGGTAGACGGAGAGAAAACAATATCCAAGATCACGTCGTCTAATGCTAGACGGGAAGAAAACCATATCCAAAACTCGCATCGTCTAAGGATAGACGGAGAGAAAACAATATCCAAAAATCGTATTGTCTAAGGATAGATGGAGAGAAAATAATATCCAAGATCACATCGTTTAATGCTAGACGGGACGAAAACCATATCCAAAACTCGCATCGTCTAAGGATAGGCGGAGAGAAAACAATATCCAAAACTCGCATCGTCTAATGATAGACGGAGAGAAAACCATATCCAAAATATCACATCGTCTAGTGCTAGACGGAAAGAAAACCATATCCAAAATATTACATCGTCTAATGCTAGACGGGAAGAAACATCATATCCAAGATCACATCGTCTAATGCTATACGGGAAGAAAACCATATTCAAAACTCACATCGTCTAATGCTAGACGGGAAGAAAACAATATCTAAACTTCACATCGTCTAATGCTAGACGGGAAGAAAACCTATTGGGGATGTCATCATCAGAGGGATGACGGACAAAGTATGACCGACGTATGATCTGGCACCCAAAAGAAAGCAAGCAGATGAGTTGACTGAACTAGGCTGCCGGAGATATGCCACTGTCTTGATTGAAAGATGATTCAAGTTGCCACGGAAGGCTAACAAAAACTAGCTTGTGCTTCACATGCATATGTTTGAAATTTTTTTTTGGTGTAATGCTCCATACGAAACGGAAATGCTACACATTTGAGGATGAAACGCAAAAATGCTAACTATATGCAGAAATGCAGATGCGGGCTCGGGCTGCTGGGGAAAGTTGGATGCAAAAGCACCACTCCAGCAAAATAAATGTTGAAGGGATGAAGCCAACTCCGTTGGGGATAACCGGATGTGCCAAGTATGATTGGACTTTTGTTGGGGAAGACAGGTGAAACCTTTTCTGGGCACCAATGGGAATTGGATTTTAGAATAAGGCGCCAATAGGGATTAGGCTTTCTGGTGGTTGCCAATAGGAATTGGACTTTGGGTTACCTGTGAGGGGTCAGGTACGGATGACGCTGGAAAATGTCCTGTCTGGATACAGGGTTGTGAAAATGGATTGTCTGGATACAAGGTTGGAAATCGGCTTGTCTGGATACAAGGTTTATGGTGGCAGGGTCAGGGGATGGTTAACATGACTTCCCGACATTTGTATTGAACTTGAAGGTTAACTGAACCTGCTTGAGTAGTTCTGAAAAGCTCTGAAGATATGGAAAGGAATTGTTCCTTTGCTTCCAATTTTGCCCCAGCCTGTGGGATTTCTGTAGAAATCTTCCTCGAAAGGGAATTTGAAATCTCTGTACCCTAACGGTTAGATAAACTGCCTCAGCATTTTGAACCTCGGAGAGGTGCTTCAGATTAATTGCCTTCTGGATAAGGATAACCTTTGTGCTCTTAGGGTGACCTACCCCAGCCTTGAAGTGATTTTGCCCCTTATTGGCTGATTTGTGGAGAAGTGCCTCTGACTACCTTCGACAGATTTACCGAATCTCGACCTGATTGCCCCAGACTAACTGAATCTTGGAATGGCTGACTCCCCTTATGTAATCTTTTTATATAGCTTGCCCCTGCTCAACGGAGTACTCAGGCTTTCTGCATCTTATCTCGATTAGATTTTCCATTGTGGAAACTTTCCTGATGTCAAGTGCTTACTCGCAAGTAAAACAAATTGTTTTGTAAATGATAATATTAATGCAATGCATATGACAGTTTTAAAATCCAAGTCTGTTCACTGGAAAAAGTTGTGACATATAGTGAATGAATCACTTATCAGAATGTCAATATCAATACCTAAATGGTAAGAAAATCCTTTTAGGAATCAGTTTTGATGTGATCTTTACCGAAGTATGCTTTCGAAACAAACCTGCTTCAATTAGGTCTTTTTGACGGTTGTAACTTGGCCAGGTTCACGGTTTGAAAGAAAGGATATCAGGCTCAAAGTTTGTTTTAACCCACCCATTCTCCTTGATGTTCTCCAGTCCTATGTTCAGCTAATTCGACCTAAACTCTCACCTTTCAGAGGTTGGATGACAGGAGTGATGGTTAAGGAAGCCACGAGTTTTCGGAGTGACAGTCACTCGCTTTTCGCCTTTGGTTTCTGGAATCACACGCCTTGTTCTTCGCCATTTTTCGATTTCCCTATTTTTGCCTAGACTGACTCTTTTGAGTATATCTTTTGATTTTGAAGTCCAGCGGGATGCCCTAATTTTTGCCTAGGCCACTTGTTTTCAAGTTATCGACTTAGCGGGTTTTTTCTTCTTCTGTTATTTTCTCTTTTTTTTAGAACAAATCGGGAACACTCCTTTCGCAATTCGGATGCTCAGTCAAATTAACTGACACCTACCCTGCCCCAGGTTAATATTGAGGGTTTTTCGTTTTCAGAAAGAAACCCCTACTACTAGGCTCAAAGGGGTTGACAAGGTATTATCTTCCTTATGTCTCTGGGGTTTAGGAATTTGAAACAATGAATGTACATCATCAACAGGGGTTTATTCAAAAGCATACAATCGGAAGCTTGCATCTTTCAACTTCGTCATTCTCCCTCGGATTCTGCTTAAACAAGCGTTTGACATCAATAAAAAGTATTGAGTGAACACAAATGGATTTAATCAAAACCTGCATATTCATTTCATCATCATTATCAATTGAAAAGAAACAAGTTTTACATATAAAATTCGCACTTAAACAGAAAAGCAACTACAAATGCAAAGAAATGACATGATAAAAGAACTGCCAGCTTCGAGGAACTGGGCTTTCCAATCTTGATTTGTTACTGAACTATCCATCTTCAGAATTGCTCATCAAAGTCATTCTGATACTCTTCTGAACATCTGCTCTTGGTGAATTCCCCCATGACATTAACTGTTGAACCCACATGACTGGATGAAGGAGGATTGTTGATCTGAATACCCTGATGTGTGATAGAGAACATATTGGAGTCAAGCAGAGTTTGAATCTTGCTCTTAAGCACTTTGCAGTCTTCGGTTGAATGCCTTTGTGCCCCAACATGGTACTCACAGCGGGCGTTGACATCAAAACCTAGCGGATACGGAGGAATCTCTAGATTAATCTTCTTTGGCACTATCAATCCACCTTTGATCAAATTCGGCAATATCTGACTATACGACATCGGAAACTAAGTGAAATGCCTCTCTGGCTTTCTTGGTCTTCGTCGGGCGTGCTAACGCGGCTGATGACGGTACGATTGTTGACTCTGGAGGGGAACAGATATCTGATATACAGACCTAAAGGTTGCTGACTCTAAACACTGAATCTGAGGTATTGGAGATTCCTGGATAGCATCACTTTCTTTTTCCCATTCTTCTTGAGAACTGACAACTAATTCACTTTCATAAGGTGAGATATCTGAAGTGTCTCGAATCTTTCCACTCTTGAGTCCACTCTCAATACGTTCTCCCATTATCATCAAGTCAGAAAAGTTTGATGCTCTACTACCAACCATCTTATCGAAGTAATGGCCTTGCAAAGTACCCATGAACATGTCGACCGGTTCTCTGTTCAGAAGTGGTGGTTGAACGCGAGCAACTAGCTCTCTCCATCTCTGCACATATCCTCTGAAAGATTCATTGTCCGCCTAAGATGATTCTTGCAACTCTATGCGATTGGGAGCCATGTCGAGATTGTAGTTGTATTGCTTCACAAAAGCATTAGCTAGATCTGACCATGATTGGATGGAACCACTCTCCAACTGCATATACCAACTCAATAATGCCCCACTCAAGCTATCCTGGAAACAGTGAATCATAAGCTTGTGATTATGGACATGTGAAGTCATTCTTCTGCAGAACATCACCAAATGCTGCTTCGGACAACTATCCCCTTTATACTTCTCAAAATTTGGCGTCTTAAACTTTGGAGGCATCACAAGGCCTGGCACCAAACACATGCTCGAAGCATTCAGATTAAGAGCATCACGGCCTGTTAGAGCGTCAAGGTTTTCCTCCAACAGATGACATCTTCTCATAAACTCAACAGTCTGCGATTTCTTAGGATTAATATTTGGAACAACCCTTTGAGAATCTGGCACAGAGAATATGAAACTCTGATAGTCCGTGTCATTGAGAGAAGATGAATATATATCTCGGACAATGGTATGATCTTGATCTCCAACAGGAATCTACACAGGCTGAGCTTGAGCAACATTGTTCACTGGAGTCCTCTGAATATCGACCTCTCCCCTAGTCATAGTTGTCATGGCCTTCATAAGCTGATCCAACTGATTCTTCATCAATTCAAACTCTGCCCTTGTAACAACCAAATTTTTCTCTCCTGAGTTCATGATCCTTCCAGAAGCTGATTCAAGTCTAATGCGAATGTCGGGAAACCAACTGCGGGTTGGACAAAAGATGGGTAAGCTCTCTATTCCGAGCCGAGGATGGAAATGCAAACATGAGATGCAAATGCAATGCAATGCAAGATGCTAATGCAACAAACAAAGGATTAAAGCTTCCACAAAGCTCTGAACAACTACTGCGCTGCTGACTGAAAAAGTCTGCTCTGAAGAGAAAACCAAAATACCGGGTTGGTTGAAGGTCAAAGTTTCCTGCATAACCCTCCCACTCACAGGTATGGACCTAATCTGATAAGGTTCGGCGTCCTATGCGGTTGTCAGCGTCACAAACTTTCGAGAAATGATGATATATTCACCATTTATGGTTTGGCATCATAGTCAAACGAAGCGGCCTCACTTAGCTGACTTCTAAATGATCGGTCTCCAGAGTCGACAGCTTTTAGATCTAACATCCCCTCCCGACTAATCTACAGGATAGGATGTCTTCAAAAAAAACCTCGTTTGAACACGACCTTCGTGAGGACTAATGCATGCTGAAACATACAGGTCCATCACTATTTTCCGCTCTAATGCTATGTATGTCCTCAAGCTTGGGTTTTGGCTTATCTCTCAAAGGAACAGTCCCACCCAACAACACAGCAATATCATGATAATAAAGTGCGGAAAATGTAAATACAACAATATACAAATACAACACACAAATATACACACCCAAAGATAAGCAAACAAACGCTAGGATTGACTTGCATAGGGAATGGGAATTTTCCCCAACAGAGTCGCCAGCTGTCGCATTGCTACGAAAAAGGAGCTGGCAAAGACAGAAGAGTCGCCACTATTTGTTATTTATCCCAAAGAGAGGGAAAGGAAATGATCAGAGAAAACCTACGAAAAAGAGAAAAGATAGGTCATCGCTACCAAATCTTGGGTTCGAGAGTCAGTTACACAAGGGGAAGGTATGAGCACCCCTCACATCCTTTGTACTCAACGGGATCCATGCTTGTTGTCTAATATATGGGTGAAAACTATCTAAGAAACTGTTGATAAATGGGGGTGAACGGAAAGAACTGACTCGATAGGACATCGTCGCCCTATGCCTATGTATTCCCTCATGCAATGGGAAAGTCAAAGCCAACGTAGTTCGGAAAACTACAGGGGAGGTTGCTCGCCAAGACATCACGTCTTGTGCCTACGTATCCTCATCTGGTATGAGAAATTAGAGCAAAACGTAGTTCAGGCTAACTACGGGACAAGATGTCGATCGCATGGGGGGCGAGAGAAAATGTTCTAGATAACAGGTTGATCTCGATTGCACGGGGGTAAGAGAAGGGGAAGTTAGTTGTTAGTATGCTCACCAAGACATCACATCTTGTGCCTATGTATCCTCATCTGATATGAGAAATTAGAGCAGTTGTAGTTTGGCCAAATACAGAAAAACGGGTCTCGATCGCACAGGTGCGAGAGAAAAGGGGTCTCGATCACTCGGGGCGAGAGAAAAGGAGTCTCGATCGCATGGAGGCGAGAGAAAGGGTCCTAGGCCTAGAATGCATAAACGGGAAGGGATTGAATCAGTTCGAGACACACAACGCTAAATTCTAAGACGTAGGAGCAAATGCGTTGCATATTTCCCAAAGGGCATACGCTAAACACTCTAGACGAATGAGAAGAGGCTCCCCACTCATCATTTCCTACGTATCTAACACTTCGCTCACAACACTCGTCGCGGTTGATGGTTAAAGGTATGAATGGTGCTAAATCAACATGAACAAGCATACAAATAAATCAAACACCACCTACAAAGTGTAGGACTTTAGATGCACCAAGAGTTTCAAGTTGGGAAAGTTTACCAAACGCGGAGTGGTTTCGTTGACCCTTGAAATTGCGTGCAAGCTTCAGTTCCAAGCTTCTAGTCTCCTCTTTGATGTTTTGAAATATGGCTCAAAAGGGTTAATCAAATCGAATCGGGACCAATGTGACGCTAAACCGTCGTAGCTCGACTAATGAGGGAATTCAAACTATCAGAGGTCGCGTATTGATATTCGTGCTACGGACAAGATAGAGAAATGATATTGAGGATCATTCTCCAATTTAATCGTGTCGCACAGACCAAAAGGTGGGATCTCGTCTTAATCACAAACATAATATCGATCAATTGAAGGTAGCCTATCGCGATTCCAAAGTAAAGAAAATGACCCAAATGGTCATCTTCCATAGATTTGAAATCGGGAAGGTTATCGACTTCGATAATCCGACGTTTACGAATTCAAGACATCATCCATCCAAGAAAGTCAAAATAAAATAGAAAAGAAGAAGAAATGAGGAGAGAAAGAAGGTGGTCTCAGACCCAACATTATTCATCAATAATTTGACTGGTAACGAATTACGGAAGTCTCGTCATAGACCTAAAAAACGGTGAAAATAACCGAAAATGGATAAACGGTCGAGAATGAAAACGAGAAAGAAAGTCGATCTCGGGCTTGTCGTTTCCATCAATAATTTGACGTATAACAACTTGGAGGTCTCGTCATCGACCAAAAAGCGACAAAAATAACCAAAGATGGATAAACGTCTAAAATGAAAACGAGAAAGAAAGTGGTCTCGGGTTTGTCGTTTCCATCAATAATTTGACGTATAACAACTTAGAGGTCTCGTCATCGACCAAAAAGCGACGAAAGTAACCAAAGATGGATAAACGTCGAAAATGAAAACGAGAAAGAAAATGGTCTCGGGTTTGTCGTTTCCATCAATAATTTGACGTTTAACAACTTGGAGGTCTCGTCATCGACCCAAAAAGAGCAAAAGTGGAATAAAATGCTCAATAAAAAATAAAGTCTAACTTCTAAGAAAATAAAGTCAAACTTGGAGGTTTATGGTGGACGAAGGTGTCGCGATGGTGAATGGGTTTTGGAGCTGTGGATTTGAAGATTTTGGAAGTTGTTTGTTTGGATTTCTATCAAGGAGGTGAGAGTTTGTTGTTTAAGTTTGATGATGGAAGTGATTTTGTTGAGGTTGAAGGTTTGAAAATGGGTTTTCTGAAGATGTTGTTGGTTCGAGCGAAACGGGTTTTGGATGAAGAACATGGTTTGAAGAGAATCTGGAGGTGAGGTTTAAAGATTTGTGTAGGTTGTATTTGGTTGAGTTGGTGAGAAAATAAAGGTTGATGGTGGTATTTTAAGAATGGAGGTTTTACGGGTTTCAGATTTTGGTTTAGGAGTGAGTTTTGGATTTGTTGGAATGTGAAGAAGAATGGTTGCAGGGGATTTTCGGAGGTTTGTTGAGTTGATGGTAATGGAAGACGGTGGGGTTTCGACGGATGGAGGTGGTGAGGAACGGTTATGGTGTTTTTATTCGAAGGCGAGATGATGATGAATGAAGAAAAGGGTAAGTTAAAAATGATGATGAAGGGCAAGAAAGATGATGAACAGGAGCAAAGGGAGGCAGATTGGGGTTGTCCAAGGTGGAAGAAAATCCACACTAACCATATATAGTGTAAAATTGACATGTGGCGTGGTTGTTAATGTTTGATGACTTTGATTAATGTTGATTAATGATGTTGTTAGTATATTCATGAAAACTAAACTTAATCCTAGTTTTAATTAATACAACCTAATTAATTCTAATGAATAATAATATTCTAAACTAACTAACCTAGAATAAACAAAGCTCTAAATCTAGTTAACTAATAACTAATTAAAATCTATTTCTAAAACTATATCTAAAAACAATCTAATTAAAATCTGAATTCTAATATTCTAAACAATATTTACAAAAAATATATATTCTAAAAACTCTATTTAATTCAAAATGCTATAGAAATTTAAATTCTAATTTCTAAAAAGAAGAGCTATTTTATTCTAAATTCTAAAAAAACTATTAAAATAATAAAAAAATATATTTCTTAATTCTAATAAAATTAAAAATCTATTTAAAATTCTAAAACTATTTCTAAACTAATAATCTAATTCCTAATTTAATTAATTCTATAAAAACATAATATTATAAAACTATCAAAAGAAATTAAAGCAAACATAGGAATAAAAAAATCACAAAATGCCATGGAAAAAGAAACAGAAAAACGGGCGAACACCGGAATGCACCAAAATAATCAGCACAAACTAAATCACCAAGAAGAGAGCAACTTTCGCTCGATTTCGACATGGGACTTCTCATTTTAATTGGTTTGAATCGCCTGAAATGCGAGCAAAGCGGCTGAAATCTTGATAAATTCAATCCGGATGATAACACTGGCAGTATGCGAGAAATGATCTACCTAAACGATATGCAGATGAAAACGAAGCAACAGCCAGTCAAAGTTAGAAAACTGGTGGGCAAATTTTAGGGTGCAACAGGGGCATTTGTCCAAAACCCTATTCCAATGCATTTCCACTTCTCCAAATGACCACTATTCCTTTCCTCACCCCCGCATGACCTGAAAGAGTGAGTGGAATGAGTGGCTAGTCACCCCAAACCCGTGTGCTTCCATTTTTAGCATTTTTGGCAAAGTTTTGAAATGAGGAAAATCACACAACATGGGCCTGCATGAATCCCTCTAAGCCTTCATATATAAGCTGGAAACAAACCCTAAACGCATTAGAGCATGAGCAACTGCATGAGAGAGTGATTTCCATCCAAAATTTCACAAGGATTCTCTCTCTTCGAATTTCACTTCTCACTGGTTCTTCCTTCCAGTTCTAGTTCATTTCATCATCACTGAAGCATAAAGAGTGGATTAGAAGCTTGAGGTTGAAGCTTACACAAGGATTGAAGGGCCAAAGGAGTTGCTCCATTAGGTAAATTTCCATCCTCTGAATCTTGCATTTTAGGCTTGCATTTAGGCGCATTCTGGTTACATCTAAAGACCTACCTCGTGTAGGCAATGTTTGTATACATTTCATGGTTGTTTGAATCAATTTCAGTTTGAATGCCAAATTTTTGTGGCCTGATTTCTCTATGTTTTAGGGACCTTTTTGAAAAACCAATGTTGGATTCTTAATCTACGTGAAAAACCCTTCAAAATGATGCCTTGGGTTTCCATTTTTATGACGTTTTTCAGACTCCACCGGAGAAGACGACCGGAGCTAGGGCTTCGGTGTTTGAGGTCAATGCTGAGGTGTTAGTGACTTGGACCTTTGACTCGCGTGTGTGGCAGTTGTAATCTGATGTGGTTGCCACGAGTTTTAATGAAACGGTGTGTTTCATTTGAACTAAAGTTTTTGGTGGTTTGGGCCTTGGCATAATTGCTATTCCCACCCCACATTTTTTAGGCCCATTCGCGTGTGAACATGATCCTAGTTCATTCAGGATTACTACTACACCCCTCTTGCACTTTCTATTTTCATTTTATTTTATTTTCTTGCATTTTCTTTTTAATTCATTTTAAAATGGTTTTGAGCATTACAAAAATTCCCAAAAACATGTTTCGGACATTTTAGGATGTTAAGATATTTTTCAATATTTTTATTTTATTTTTTAATTATTTTTGCTATTTTTAATTGATTTAATATTTGAAGTGGTTTCATGGTTTGTACATTGATTTTAGGTTTGATCTTTGACCTCAATTGAACATCCTCTTTGACCAATTTTCCTCTCACACTTAGGTGTTTGATTGAGGCTTATTTGAAGGATGATTTTAGGTCTTGATGATCATTCTCTAATTATTTTTCATTGGTTTTTATTTGTCCCTCGATGAATGCTCGATAAGTGGAACACCTTGTCTTATTGGACACAATTGGTGGTGCTTTGAGTTGATTCTTGCCATGATATTTTGCATACTGATTTGTGTTTGGTTCAACTTGAGTTTGGTATTTTATTTGAGCTTACTTCTATTTTTGGTGGATGCCTCAATTTCAAAGTGTTTTAACTATGTGTATGCATGCAATCCTTGACCTAGTTCTGGGATATGATCTTATGTGATCCCTTGAAGATCTCATGAGTCTTGTTAACTCTTGTTGGCATGTTTGAGGTGCTACTTCGCATGTTTATAGGTCCATTGGATGTATACCTTGTGCCACAAGTCTCATTTGATCATGTCTTTCCACTTATGTTTGAAGTGTGAGATGTTTGGATGGACTTTGGTCCTCCAATTTGATTTGATCATTCTTGTGTTTGCTTGATGATTTGATTTTGAATTTGAGGCATGTTACTTGAGTTCACTTCTGACCTTGATGGTTATGTATTTGTTCATGATGCTTTGTGTCATACCCCGAATTTGTCCTACCATTTTTACTGAAGAACAACCGCGTTAATTAGTGGTCTTTCTGTAAATGGTCATTTGGCCTATGGCCATGGTCCTTAAAAAGTTAGGAGGACAGACTTCGAGATAAGTCTAAATTAGGTTCCAAGTGGATGCTAAGGTTATTTGGTCATGGCAAAGAGACATCTAATCTAGGTTTGAATTAATTCAAGGAGTTAATGGATGGTTCTTGGCCATATGTATTTTTAAGTGGCATAACCATTAAGAGATTCAAAGGCTTAATTCAATTCAAGGTCATATTTCGGAAAGATATATCAAGATGTGATAATATTGATTCCAAGTGACGTTTAAATTCTCATGTCCTCTCATATTTAAGAATTCAAAGTCATAATGCAAGTCATGTTTAGAAGACAAGAAAATTCATGGTGTCCATACGTTCCAAAGCCACTCAATTTGTTTAAAGGCTATTTTCATAGGAATATTTTATTCAAGACAAGGTTAATCAAAGCAATGAAGGGTCTATATTTTAAGATGGTGCATCAAGCCACAATTAGATTAGTTGCTACAAGATCACTAGTCCTTTTTAATCAAATTTAAAGCCCAATAGCTTTTGTCATTACAAAGGAAAAATATTAAATAATAAAGGTCCAAAAATAATAAATAGATATAATTTGGTCAAGGCCCATTTTTGTTACAAAAATTGCAAAAAATTAATGATGAAGAGGGCTTTCCAAGTCGTGGCAACACGCAAATCAGTCCTCACAAAACCGTTTTGGTTTCTTCTCCGTACACCATGGTACAACAACACAACATGTATGATAATTTGAGGTAAAACGCATGCCATGAGCAACAACGACAGCTACTCGTCCCCAGCCTTGTTTCAACCATGGCAACGTCATATACAAATGCAGCGAGAAAACCGCAACTTTTCACATTGTACATCCCTTTAATGCACCTGTCACGAGGCCACGAAATAGAAAAGCAACAAAATATCAACAAAATTGTCATAAGAAATCGACCTGTATGAATTTTGACGTACGACGATGCGTCCACCAAATTGCACACAATAGCATTTTATCAGCAAATGAAAAAAGACAAACTTCTTAGAATTGCAAAGAATTCGTACATACCAAAACCAGACCCGCAATTCCAACTCGTACGACGAAATCAAAATTGCAAATCCTCATTGAAACGACAAAGCAAGAAGGAGTAGGAGGCAACATCTCGACTTCATTTTTTGAATCGCATCATTCCCTTATATTACGGACTAATTCCTCAAATACCTCGATTGGGACCCCTTTCAAAAAGGCCTCAAAACCTTCAACTTTCAACTTCTCCTTCAACTTAAATACATTTCTTCATCACTATCCTCATGACATCATTCCAACCGAACCCTCAACTTCACCCACGAAAACCCACAACTTCCTTCAAAACCTCCCCAAAATTGGAACCCATAAACCCACAACTTCCTTCAAAACCTCCCCAAAATCGGAACCCATAAACCCACAAGCTCCATTCAAAACTCGAACCAACCCTTTTTCTTAAATCTAAACCATAAAGAGAAGAAGGATTGAATCAAAACCTAGAAATCAGAAGTAGAGATGAAACGAGATTAAAAGAAACAATACCTACTTGGACGAATCAGCGACATAGATCGAAAAGGATTGAAACGGTTCATTCGACATCAAGAGAAGGTCGTCATTGTTATGAGCTTGGCTTTTCCCTTTCTTTTCCATTTTCCGAACTCAAGCTTGATGTTGATTTGTGTCTTGATGCTGGAATAAGAGGATTCAAAGGCCCAATTTTTGCACCGTTTTTTAAATTATTTTGATGGGCTAAAGAAAACTCTTGTGAGGCCTGTAACGCCCCGATTTCGATTATCCCTTTTTCGTTAAGTCCTTTTCGGTTTTAACTGGGAGAATATTATTTTGATGTGGAATTTTCGTGGAAATATGTTATGTTTACATATTATTCTATTTTACCCGATTTTGGGAGTTTTCGGAGAAAATAGTTGGAGGGTATTTTGGACATTTCCTATTTAAATGATAAGTTGGATATTTTATGAGATATTGAGTTAGTAGATGTTTTGGGAAAAATAATAGGAAGATATTAAAGAGGAAATAGAAGAGAAAGAAAGATAGTAAGAAAGGAAGGAAAGAAAAGAGAAAGAAAGAAGGAGAAGAGAAAGAGGAGAGAAAGAAGAGGAAACTTTGGAAAACATCAAGATCAAACCCTAGCTTGCGGTTAATCAGGTAAGGGTGAGAAGTTTTATCATCTTGATAATGTATGTAATCATTTATGTGCTAGTTTGGATGTATTGGATTGTTTTCTATGTTTCCATTTCTAGGTCAGAAGTTGATTTAATCGGTAGAAACTGAGTTTTATCGGTTAGAATTTGGAATAGACGGTGTAGTATAGTCGGGTGATGAGTGGGTTGTGCTACTGGAACTGATTTGGATTAAATTGGTCGGGTTGTGAGGTTTGGGCTTTTGGACAGCCATGGGAGTTCTGAGTTCGCAGGTTCGCCAGGCGAAGCCCAGCGAGCAGCAGCGAACCAAGTCAGTAGCAAACACCATGTCTTCGTTGGCAAATTCGCCAGACAAATGAGTGTGGCGAAGGTTCGCCAGGCGAGTGTGCTGGCGAGTGCTAGCGAGTAATTCCAGAATAACTCCCAGTGATCTTCGCTAGCAAGTTCGCCGGGCGAATGGCAGCGAGCATTCACTGGGGGCGTCGCCAGGCGAAAGTTAGCGAACACAACAACATATTTTCTTTTCTTGTGTTTTCCATTCGTGGATTGTTTGTGTGGTTTGGTTGCGATCATTCCTTGTCTGAGATGACTAATTATATGATATTATATGTGTTGTGGGTGGCCGTATGGCGTGAATCCTAGTTTGTGATTCGTGAAGTGTGGAATGTGGCCGTTTGGCAATTTGGTGCATTTACTTGAATTGAATAGAAATGCATGTTGAGATCTAATGATGAATATGTATATATGTATTGTGATATGTATGTATATTGTGAATGCATAATGAATATATGCGATGAATGTGAAGAATGCATGAGTATGTTTGTAAACATGTATGCATTTCAAGAAGTGTATGGAGTCATTTTACATGTGAAGCATCATGAAGTACATTCTTGTGTTGTTGATTCCTAAGAGAGTCTGATGAGTGATAGGATTCCTAGGAGAGTCCGATGAGTAATGTGATTCCTAGGAGAGTCTGATGAGTGATAGGATTCCTAGGAGAGTCTAATGAGTGATGTGATTTCTTGGAGAATCTGACGAACAATGTGATTCCTCGGAGAATCTGATGAACAATGTGATTCCTCGGAGAATCTGATGAACGATGTGATTCCTCGGAGAATCTGATGAACAATGTGATTCCTCGGAGAATCTGATGAACGATGTGATTCCTTGGAGAATTTGATGAGTGATGTGATTCCTCGGAGAATCTGATGAGCAATGTGATTCCTAGGAGAATCTGATGAGTTATAGTGTACCCGTCAGGGGCGTGAGTAAATTGATTCTTAGGAGAATCTGATGGACGATTAAGTCGGTATCGTATTACATTTACATAGAGTAGAGAGTTGGCCTCTATGATTTGCATTTATCATCTTTGCATGATGTGTGGTGAATAAACATGATTGTAGATGTTTGTGTAAGTTGTTGATAATTGGCATGAATGGAATGTTTGAAGATACATGTATGTGTGAGTATATCTGTATATGTGTGTATGTTTATGAAGTAATATAAACATTGATGATGCATATTGTATATGCTTAGTGTTCTATTTGTAAATATTTAATTGTGAATACATTGCGATGTACGGTGTAGTGAGATGAGTTGCGGTGAGAATGCGGAAGACATTTTTGGACGTTATGTGTGTGTGTGTGTGTGTGTGTGTGTATATATATATATATATATATATATATATATATATATATATATATATATATATATATATATATATATATATATATATATATATATATATATATATATATATATATATATATATATATATATATATATATATATATATATATATATATATATATATATATATATATATATATATATATATATATATATATATATATATATATATATATATATATATATATATATATATATATATATATATATATATATATATATATATATATATATATATATATATATATATATATATATATATATATATATATATATGTTGATATGCACTATGTATTATGATATTGTTTCTCACCCTTCTAATGTTTTATAATGCTCTATGAGGCATTGCAGATTAGTTGGCTGGAAGTAATTTTGTGAAGCGTGACTCCATCCCTTTTTGGTCGGTCGGCTCGGATATTTAGCACCAGGTAGCTAGGGATTATTTTGATTCTTTTGTGATACATCTATGTTTGTATCTGCTGAAGAATGTTTATGTGAACATGCTGGTTGAATATTGATGATGTTGTAAATCAACTTGAATGATGTACATGTATGTGATTACATGTTTTGGAAGTTATGAAATATTTAGATGTTTCCGCCTATGTTCTAAATATTTTCCTTGTGGGTGTTGCCCCGTTGTTGTATATCTGTTGAGCAGGTGGTATATATGTTGAATTTTTGGGTATAATGTGACATGCCCCTTTTATGCCGTGATATAAATGTACTCTAATGAAATTTTGAATTTATGCCTAAATGATTATTTGTATTATTTGGGGGTATAGAAAGGGGGTGTTACATTAAGTGGTATCAGGGCCAGTGTTGAGTCGGTTGTGTCTGTCTCGTTGTTTTGTTGGTTGAACGGTTGTTTAACCTTGTTGTTATTTTTGGGAATAATCAGAATATGGCTGGTCGTAATGACAATGTGATGGCTGCGGCATTGGAGGCAATGGCCAGAGCGGTGCAGGGTGCACCGAATGTGAACGCTAATGATGAGTTCAGAAAGAATCAGCCGTCGGTGTTCAAAGGAAGGTTTGATCCGAACGGTGCTCAGATTTGGTTGAAGGAGATCAAGAGGATCTTCAGGGTTATGAATTATGCTGAAGGGAATAAGGTGAGACTTGGATCTCACATGTTGCGAGGAGAAGCCGATGACTGGTGGATCGGTATGCGACAGGTCCTTGAAGTGGATGACGAGGAAATAACTTGGGATTTATTCCGTGCTGAATTTTTAAGGAATTATTACCCTGAGAGTGTGAAGGGAAGGAAGGAAATGGAATTCCTGGAATTGAAGCAAGGCAATATGTCCGTGGTAGACTACACGACTAAGTTCACAGAGTTAGTAAAATTTCATCCTCACTATGACGCGGTGACGGCGGAATTTTTTAAGTGTGTTAAGTATGAGAACGGTTTGCACCCTGAGATCAAGCAAGCGGTGGGCTATCAGAGGATAAGGAGATTTTCGGACTTTACCGAATGTTGTCAAATTTTTGAAGAGGATAGTAAAACTCGTTCTACTCACTACAAGAGTTTGAAGGAGGAGAAAGAAAGGCAACAGGTAAGGAGTGGACCTTATGTGACGCCTACTAATAAGGGCAAGCATAGGGAGGACTTTGTTAAGAGGCCTGAAGGAGGGAGTTCTGGATCCATTAAATGCTACAAGTGTGGTGAGATGGGTCATAAGTCTTTTATGTGTGGAAAGCCCAAAGTTAAGTGCTCTAACTGCGGAGTTATTGGGCATGATGCTACGGATTGTAGAAAGGGTGTAGTGAAGTGCTACAATTATGGAGAAGAAGGTCACATTAGTGCTAAGTGTCCTAAACCTAAGCAAGCTCCAACAAGTGGAAAAGTATTTGCATTGGTAGGATCAGACACTACTAATGCGGACCGTTTGATTTGAGGTATGTGATTTATTAATAATATGCCTTTAATTGCTATTATTGATACCGGAACAACTTATTCGTTCTTTTCTTTTGAGGACGCTAAGCGTTTGGAATTATGTTGTACCCTTGTGAGGGTGGTATGGTTATTGAGACGCCCGCTTCGGGGTCGATAACTACATCTTTAGTATGTTTAAGTTGTCCCTTGACCATGTATGGTAAAGAATTTATTATGGACTTGGTGTGTCCACCATTAGAAAGATCATATGTAATCTTGGGTATGAGTTGATTGCAGTATGATAGAGTTAGTGTGGATTGTTTTTTTTTCCGTTGGCAAGGATTTCTCCTTTAAAAGATGGAAAGGATGAGTGTTTCTTATTCCCGAAAGAGTTGAAGAAACTGTTGGGGGACGGAACTCAAGTGTTCAGTTATTCGCATCATTGTCGGTGGAGAGTAAGGCTGAACTGGATGTGTTCCCAGTGGTGCGTGACTTTTCAGAGATGTTTTTGGAAGGATGTTAAGGATGTACCGTCGGAAAGGGAAATTGGATTTAAAGTCCATGGATTTGATGATGATAAAAGGGGAGACTCCAAGATGATGATATTGGAATATGTATATGTCTAAGGTTCGATCTCATTGGGGTAGAATGACTAGTATGTCGTTCCTAATGAGGTATAAGCGGTATAGTTGTAATCACTAGGGTAGAATGACTATGTGTCATTCCTAGTGAGACGATCACCGGGGTAGAATGACCGAGATGTTATTCCTGGTGGGGTACGGGCGGTGTACCCATAATCTCCAATGGAGATTGTTGCGAATTAAAGGTTTTATAGGAGCCACATGGCATAACTATGATTGCGGTATGAAGTGTGCATGCGTGCGATCGTGTACGACTTTGGGAATTGGGGAGTAAGATGCGTGAGTCGCATCCACAGTTGTTTTGGATCAGGTAATATTTTCGAGGACGAAAATTTCTAAAGTGGGGGAGAGTTGTAACGCCCCGATTTCGATTATCCCTTTTTCGTTAAGTCCTTTTCGATTTTAATTGGGCGAATATTATTTTGATGTGGAATTTTCGTGGAAATATGTTATGTTTACATATTATTCTATTTTACCCGATTTTGGGAGTTTTCGGAGAAAATAGTTGGAGGGTATTTTGGACATTTCCTATTTAAGTAATAAGTTGGATATTTTATGAGATATTGAGTTAGTAGATGTTTTGGGAAAAATAATAGGAAGATATTAAAGAGGAAATAGAAGAGAAAGAAAGATAGTAAGAAAGGAAGGAAAGAAAAGAGAAAGAAAGAAGGAGAAGAGAAAGAGGAGAGAAAGAAGAGGAAACTTTGGAAAACATCAAGATCAAACCCTAGCTTGCGGTTAATCAGGTAAGGGTGAGAAGTTTTATCATCTTGATAATGTATGTAATCATGTATGTGCTAGTTTGGATGTATTGGATTGTTTTCTATGTTTCCATTTCTAGGTCAGAAGTTGATTTAATCGGTAGAAACTGAGTTTTATCAGTTAGAATTTGGAATAGACGGTGTAGTATAGTCGGGTGATGAGTGGGTTGTGCTACTGGAACTGATTTGGATTAAATCGGTCAGGTTGTGAGGTTTGGGCTTTTGGACAGCCATGGGAGTTTTGAGTTCGCAGGTTCGCCAGGCGAGTGGCAGCGAAGCTTCGCCAGGCGAAGCCCAGTGAGCAGCAGCGAACCAAGTCAGTAGCAAACACCCTATCTTCACTGGCAAATTCGCCAGGCGAATGAGTGTGGCGAAGGTTCGCGAAGCGAGTGTGCTGGCGAGTGCTAGCGAGTAATTCCAGAATAACTCCCAGTGGTCTTCGCTGGCAAGTTCGCCGCGCGAATGGCAGCGAGTATTCGCTGGGGGCTTCGCCAGGCGAAAGTTAGCGAACACAACAACATATTTTCTTTTCTTGTGTTTTCCATTCGTGGATTGTTTGTGTGGTTTGGTTGCGATCATTCCTTGTCTGAGATGACTAATTATATGCTGTTATATATGCTGTGGGTGGCCGTATAGCGTGAATCCTAGTTTGTGATTCGTGAAGTGTGGAATGTGGCCGTTTGGAAATTTGGTGCATTTACTTGAATTGAATAGAAATGCATGTTGAGATCTAATAATGAATATGTATATATGTATTGTGATATGTATGTATATTGTGAATGCATAATGAATATATGCGATGAATGTGAAGAATGCATGAGTATGTTTGTAAACATGTATGTATTTCAAGAAGTGTATGGAGTCATTTTGCATGTGAAGCATCATGAAGTACATTCTTGTGCTGTTGATTCCTAGGAGAGTCTGATGAGTGATAGGATTCCTAGGAGAGTCCGATGAGTAATGTGATTCCTAGGAGAGTCTGATGAGTGATAGGATTCCTATCTCTCTCAACAACAACAACGGAGGGAGGAGGAAAAGAGAGAGATCACGGACACGACGATGTTACATCGTCGTGTCGTG